>JARHVA010003199.1:2067500-2114958 GCA_037957365.1 Torreya grandis
AGGTGAAGAGAATGCATAAGTGTCAATCCCAACCAGATGCATTGACCATTTTAGTTAGCATTTTGTTAAGGGTTTTGTTAGAAGATTTAGCCTATCTATTAGCTTGTGGATATAAGGCAATGATAAAATTAACTTAATACCAAATTCATCACAAAGACTTTTTAATTTTAATTTTTAAATGATTTGCCATTATCGGTGATAATTTTTTGAGGAACACTAAAGTGACAGATAATATGATGGTTAATGAAGTCAACAATATTATTGACTTTGGTCAAAATGAGGGGAATAGCCTCCACCCACTTGGTGATAAATTCTATCATATTAATGATTGAATTATGTCACTACAAATAATGATGGTTGATTTTACCGATGAGATTTACTCCCCATTATGAGAAGGGCGAGAAATCCTTAGAGATTCAAAGACCATGACTAGGTATGTGATGCAAATTAGCATTTTTTTGACACTTAACACACTTTTTTATGTAATCATAGAAATATTGGTTAAGGGTATGCCAATAATATACAAGATTAAGGATACATTTAGTGACAACTAGATTACTAAAATGTCCTCCACAAATCCCATCATGCATTTCCTTGATAGCATGAGAGATTTCATGACTATGTAGGCATCTAAAGAGGAAACCATCAAAGACTCACTTATAAATAGTTCCCTAGTATGTTGTAAGGATGGGTACTCTATATAAATGTTCTTTGAATATTGTGAGAGAGATTGGAAGGAATAATGTCTAGTTTTAGATAGTCAAAGATTTGTTTATACCAAATGTCAGATTAGGCCTCTTCAACATAAAAAATGGAGGAAAGGTCCAATTTTATGTAAGAGGAATCATTAAGGTGATGTATAATGACAAAGAGATTAGATTTAAAAGGCACATATGGGATTTGGGAGGCAAGATAAGCCATGGTATCAATGAACTTGTTAGTAGAACATGAAGTGGCTTGGATAAGGTAATGATAAAATGACATCAAAAGTACATCCACCAATTATTTATACTATTCTAGAAAATAATTTTTACATTGGTAAGAACCATTTATTTGGTTGACCAAAAGTTATGAGTCACTAAAAATGTTGATCAATTTGACTCCCAAAGACAAAGCTATTTAGAGACCTATAACTAGGGTTTTCACGTTAGCCATGTTATTGGTGAAGTCAAAATCAAGATTAAAGGACAAGAGAAGTGTCTCAATGTCAAGGGGAATAAGGATGATACAAACTCCCCCACCACATTGAAATTTTGATCCATGAAAGAACATGGTCATTTAATAAGAAAAATTCTCTTGAGAGAGAGAGTTGTGATAGATTCATCAAGGAATTGAAGACGAGAAGGCTAGTTGTCTACCAAAGATGATTTGGCCAATTTATTAAAATGAATTTCCATTTAATTAATTTTTTTTGGAGGAACTCAAGATCAAACTCGACTAAAATCATGATCCATTTAGCCATATGTTGGTTTTGATATGGCTTAGAATGCATATACTTAAGTGTGTTGATATTAGTTATGATGAAGGTTTTTTGGTTAAGAAGGTAATGATGAAGTTTGGAAGCCATAAATACTAAGGAGATGAATATTTTCTTGGTATTGGTATACCAAGTTTCATACTCTATAAGTGTTCAACTTATATAGTAGATGGATTACTCTTTATATTGATCATCATGATGTGAAAGTATGACCCCTAAGGAATGGTCAGTGGTAGAAATGTAAAGGTAGAAAAGTTGGTCTTCTTTTGGAAGAAAAAGAACAAGTATGGAAAGAAGGTACTCTTTAAGTGAGTCAAAGGCCTTTTGATATTTTTTTTTCCATTTAAAGGATATATCCTTCTTAATAACGTGATGGAAAGGTTTACTTCTATTAGATAGCTGAGAGATGAAATGGTGAATGGATTGGAGCTTCCCCTATAAACTTTGGAGTTTCTTAAGGTTATTCAAAGGAGTTATGTCAAGGATTTTCATGAATTTAGTGGGATCAACTTTGATTCCATGAAGAGATACAATAAAGCCAAGAAGATTTCCTGAAAAGACCCCAAAGATGCATTTCTTGGGGTTAAGGCAGACATAGAAGTGGATAAAGTGTTTGAAGATGACCTTAAGAAAAACTAAATTATCCTTATGACATTTATACTTTATAAAGAGGTCATCAATGTAGTCCTCTAAAGTTTTATGAATAAGTTCATGAAAGATATAGGTCATGACACATTGGTAGGTTACACCAACATTATTTATACCAAAAGGTGTGACCCTATAGCAAAATGTTCTCCATGGGGTGATAAAGGTCATTTTATGTTGATATTTGGGTGCAATCAAGATTTTATTATAGCCCAAAAACCCATCCATAAGAGATAGCATCTCATAGCTAGTCATAAGATCACAATGCTTGGTAAATGGAAGTTATCTTTTGGACAAGCACAATTAAGATTATGAAATTGAATGTAAATACAAAGTCCCCATATTGTTTGAGTGACAAAAATGACATTTGAGACCCATTGGGGATAGTCAATTGGTTGGATGAAATTTACAAATAAGAGGTGTTGAAGCTCTTCTTTGATAAGAAGGGCTATATGAGGGTACATCCTATAAAGATTTTACCCAAGAGGCTTAGAATCAAGGGTGGTAATGAAGTTATGTATGAATATGGTAGGGTCAATTCTTGGAATATCACTATAAAACCAAGAAAATGTTATGTTATGGTCTTGTATAAAAGAAGAAAAATCTTGACACTGAGAAATCTAAGGATTGGACAATTTTGACTATACAAGGACTATCTCAGGTACCGAAGTTGATGTCAATAGTGGATTTGTTCCACATGGTTGAAGTCTCAAGAGGAAGGGATTTTTGTATGGAATAATCTTCAGCACCAAGATAGGTGAGAAGGGAATCATCATCCTGACACTGAATAATATTAATGGTAGAAGAGTCATCTTCTACCATCTCATGATGAGTCAAAAGAATGGTCATGGTTTCCCCATCATTTTTATAATTTAGGGGTCCTAAATTGATCATATTGATAAAAAAATTAAGAGGGAATGATATCAACATCCTCATATTTTTAAGGAGAATGGTTTGGTGAGGATAGGGTTTCTTCCTCAATAACAGTGATGGGGGGTGGGTTTGTTGGTTCCTTTGGTGGAATGAATTCGAGACCAAATCATTCATGAGGTTTTTAGGTTTTACATGGTATCAAATCATGTGTTCCATTCTCATAAAATCTTATACTAAATCCCTTCCAAGCATACCTATGGAGGTATGTCTTCATAAACTCTTGTTTATCTAGGTAGGAGAAATTAGAGGTGAATGGTTTAGGAGAAGAGAAGGCAGTGGAGGTAGAAAGTGGTTGATTAAGTCCCCTATAAACAAGAGAATTTTGGTATTTATGAGGTCAAAAAGGAATAATGGTTCCAATATTGGAATTATAGCTAAGGTCGAAAGGTGATACTCACTAAATGAGAGACATTGGAATGTTTATTCCAAAGGGTCCTTCTAGGGATTTAGGAAGAAGGTATGGAAGAGTTGGTGGAATCTTGGTTGATGGAAGAAGGGGATTCATCCTTGATTATGAGGTAAACATCATTCAGTTGTTAAGTCATATTTCATGACTTGAAAGGACTAGGATCGATAGGTATGGTATGGACTTGACCCTCATGCTTAAACTTGATGCATCAATGTAAGGTGGATGGCACACAACCCATGGAATAGATCTAATGGAATTTAAGAAAATATTATTAAAACTCACTTTATACCATGTATAAGATATCAATAAGAGTGTGAGGTCCTAAATGAATTTAAATGATGAATATCCCTAAAGTTGTAGCCATGGTATCATTAAAGGATTGAAGTAAAGCTATAGTTTTTGACATGATATTCTCTAGTAGTTTCAATTGCTCCTACACATGGGAAGAAATAATGTTAATGCTGGATATCCCATCAATCCTAACCCTCTTAATATGGGTTTGGTTGATGTAGGTGGTAATGAAAATGGGAAGATCTATATCATCAAGATGAATGAGGGGTATCTCTAAATCCTTGAAGGTAACAAGGGTGAAAAGTTGAAGGGCTTCATTGAAGGCTACTAGAGGTTATGGATCTTCAAGTTGAACCTTAATAGACCGTAAAGCCTCCATCATGGATTGATGGTGATGGATTGAAATTTTTATTATATCATATAAAATCATCTTCACTGATGTTTGGTGAAGTTATTTTTGAAGTACTCTTTGTATTAACTCAGAGGGGTTGGATTGGGATGCACCTAAGATAGAAATATTAGGCTTGGGTGAAGGTGTTTGGGCTTGGTTGTGTGTTTTGGTGGTGGAAGAAGGGTATGTCCGTGGGATGGACACATTTTGTTTCCATTTATCCTTTTATTAGACTTGTGATCAGGTGACCACATGAATGGTATAGATTTGGAAATGAGTCAAGCTACTGGACTGCTTCAATTCCTCCTCACTCTTAGATGAGATTTTTGGGGTAGCTAGGTGTGGGGTGGTATTTTGGCTCTTATCTTGGTGGTGGGCTCATGGGAGATTCTTATTTCAATAATTCATCCTCATCACATAGTTTTTGGATTATTACTTGGAGAGATTTGTAGTTATCAGTATGAAGCCCAAGAATCCTATGGTATGAGAAAATTAAATTATCATTAAACCAAGATGGCTTAGGACTAAGGGGTTAAAATGGTTTTATAGGAGGAAATACCAAGTAGGAAGCTTGGGTAAACCTTTGAAATATAGTATAATATGAAACTAGTAAAGGTGGTATGGGAGTGGAGGTTTTTTCTTTGACAGGTAGGGTGGAAGCCTTCTTAAGGGTAAGCTTGTTAATAGAAGATTTGGGTGGTATAATGTTCTTAGTGGGTGGTTTAGAGGTATATGGTTTGGAATTAGAAGGATTGGTTGTATATGGTTTTAAATTAGGTGGTTTGGAATTAGAAGGCTTGGCTTTAGATGGTTTGGAGGTAGAAGGCTTCGTTTTAGATGGTTTGAAAGTAGGTAGTTCAAAATTAGAAGGATTGGTTATATATGGTTTGGAAGTAGGTAGTTTGGAAGTATAAGGCTTGGTTATATATGGTTTGGAGGTAGAAGGCATGGTGAGAATAGGTAGAGGTGTAGCTAGAAGAAGATGTGTAGTTACAAGTGGAGGTTGGGTTTGGGATTTCTTTGGGAGACTTGATTTTTTAATCAAGGTGGAAGAGTGAGGTCCAAATATAGAAGAAGGATACAGTCTTAAAATATAAGGCAAAGTGGAAATGGGTGGTAAGGTTTTGGATTTTGGACTCCTAGATGGTTCCACTTTTTTGGTTTGACTTGTGGTTTTTTAGGTGGGTTTGGCAGTGTCAAATTTGATTTCAATGGAAGGTGGGAAAGATTCTAAGTGGGGATAATGCCTAGGTTTTTTATGAGATTAATGGGTATAGTGGAAGCTATTTTAGTTTGTTAGGAAGAAGTTGGGTTAGATGGTTCATCTAGGGTTTGGGAGGTGGAGGCTTTAGTTGGTTCAATTGGGGTGATGGTGGTTTCACTAGTGTAAGTGGAAGGTTGGGTAGATAAGGGTGAGGTTGATGATCGCTTCTTAGCTAGATAAGGGAGTCCTAGGTGATTCCAAAATATGGCTCGATCAAGGTTTGGTTGGGATAGAAACTCTATGTTTTGGACTAACCTAGAAAAGGGATTATATATGGGCTTATTTCCTTTAGTGTTGGACTCAAAGGATAAACCAAGAGGTACAACCATGTTCTCTTTTTCCTCTATCTAAGGTTTCAAGGCCTCGATGGATGATTCTTCCATATAATGGGTAGGTGAAGCAATATTTTCCTTGGGAATATTTTCTAAAGGAATGGTGAATAGCTCTATCATGGAAGACAAAGTGATGGAAGTAATAGTTTCCTCCTTTGTTATGCCTTTCAAAGGAGAGGTTAGTGATTCCATTACCTCAATAAGTGGAGAAGGGATGATACTTTCTTCCTTTGTTTCATTTTCCAAAGGACTAGTAGGTGACTCCACTACCTCAATAAGTGGAGAAAGAATGATAATTTGGGACATGGGTTCACTAACTATTAGTTCACTAAGAACAACATTAACTATGTGAATCTCATGCTTGTGAGAAGATTATGTATTGTTATGTTCATTTTTCATAAAATGTGAGTGGTTGGGGAATGTATATCTAAAAATATCAAGTGATTGATTAGGGGGTGCATTCAGATTGTCCACCATAAGTTTCCCTTGAAAATCAAATCTTGGACAATGTTTTTGAATGCTTTAAATATACTAACATCATGTCCAATGAAATGGTTTCACACTCCTTATTTAGGAGACTTTGACTATAGAATATGATCTTTGTTCACATTTATCCATGTCTTACATTTTACTCATCTTATTCTTATTTCATGCTTGATTCACCTTTTTGGCCTATTCCCAATTATCTTGAGCCTTTCAAAATGTCATTCCACCTCAACCAAGTCATATTTCCCATGATTATTTCATCCCCTAGGTCCCTAGCCTATAACATAGGAGTGATAGGATTTGACTACAATTCTAGACCCTAGGGTGTCCTATTTCCAATGCTCCTATCCAAGGTCATTTTGATCTCTAACAGTCAGTTTCCCTCACTTAATGAGTCCCAACCCATTTTTTAGCTTCAGAATTAAGTTTTTTAATGTTGGCCAAATATGATTAAATCTCCCAAATTCAAAATAATGAGTTTCCTATATAAAGGACTACACAAGGCATTTTATATCTAGCACTTGCTACTTGGGCACATTAAATAATTAAAAATTAGTCAATAGTATAGCTCAACATTATGCATCACACATAGACTTGCATGCTTGATCAAAGAAGGGCCTAGGTGAAAGTTCATTCTTGCATCTACCATACACATTGATTATGCATGTTCTCTAAGGTATAACTACATTTAATCTAATATCCTATCTTGAGGGTTAATGTAGGTAGTGATTAGGATAGTAGGGGTTCTAGATCACGCAATCATTCTTCCCCTAACCTAGTTTTTCCCCCCTTTTACTTTTAATGTATTTGTTGATTCATTTATGTAGATAGACTTAGGGTTTGAATATTTAATTAGTTATACAAGGATATCTATTTATAGTCAATATTTGAAATTTCATAGACAGATCAATACAAGGATAATAAACAAAACCCAAAAAGTTCAAACCTTTATGACTACTTTATATAATAACAGTAGGAACTGGATTATAACACTAGACCTAGGGTGTCCTATTTTTAGTGCTCCTATCATTTCACCAAATAGAGGCTAGATTTAGGTTTCAAACATCTTCCTATCCTTGTACCTCATTTTTTAGCTTTTGCAATAGTTATATCACCCTATTTTTCTAGATAGGTTATTTCCTTCTCCTATGTAATTAATTCTACAAAATTTATATTTTATCATATTAAATTAGACTTTCTTACTTATTAAGACCCTTTATTATTTAGGAACTAAACACTAGTTTTCTATAAATAATAAAACATTTGGTGAACCTGACTTACTTCAAACAAATCTAAAACCCTAGGTACCCTTAGGATTTTTCCTTCATATTTTGTGTAAAAATTCAATTTCAAATTTATGATTTTTGGTATAATTTTTTTTGCATTAATCCTATTAAAATATTGTTTTAGAATTCAAATTATTGAAATAATTTCCAACAATTCTAAAAACCTTAACTCAAAACCCTTGATTTCCAAACTAGGTCCTCAAACCACAAGTTTTCCTCCCTTACAATTTTTAGAAAAATATTTTAGAATTTTTGAAAATTATTGGAGTGTCAAAAATATTTTCAAAATATCAATATTATTAGTTATTTTATGCAAAAATTTAATTTCAAATTTTTGATTATTTTATAAATTTTTGTGCATTTATCATATTCAAAACTATTTTTAGAATTTAAATTATTGTAATATTTTTCAAAAATTCAAAAACTCTATATTTATAAAATAGGTCCTCAAACCCCATGTTTTTATTACAATTTTTAGAAAAATATTTTAGAATTATTACAAATTATTTAAAGTGTTAAAAATATTTTCAAAATCTCTATGTTCATAGTTATGTTTGCATTTATTTGCTTAATAGTAATTTTCAATATTCTCTTTGGTGAAAGAAATAAAATGGCCACTGAGGCACTTCTTCCCTTTCATCCCATAGATCAATTTATAAAATTTTCTCATAATTATGATAATGAATGGACAAATTTGAAAAATTTCACATTAGCTAAAAATGTGGAAAATGATTTCATTTACAATGAAGATAATTACTATAGTTGTAATGAGGAATATGATGATATATGTGATAGTGATAGTGAAGTACAAGTATATGCATCTTCTTCTCTCAAACCTATCTCTTTTATTCCCTCTTCAAAAGAAAATAATTTTGATAAATGGGAAAGATACTCCTTACCTCATTCTCATATGTACAATGCACCAAATGAATAACTTAGTCATGCACTTCCAAGTGAACCTATAACTGGTGATAATTTTATTCTATGTGAACCCAATATCTCTCTCTCTCTCTCTCTCTCTCTCTCTCTCTCTCTCTCTCTCTCTCTCTCTCTCTCTCTCTCTCTCTCTCTCTCTCTCTCTCTCTCTCTCTCTCTCTCTCTCTCTCTCTTGATTCTTTAATGTTAAAATTAAAACAATATAAATGCAATAGAATAAAATTGCCAATGCATATTTTAATTCATACATCTCATGTTCTTAACTCTAATTTGTCAAAAGAAGGTCTAAATGATAACTCTCTTTCTCTTAATTCTCATGAAAATATGGCATGTATTCCACCCATGGATATCATAGATGGACATGATATTCCAATTTCAAATGATAATAAATTTCACATTTGAAAGGAATTAAATTCTTCTCTTACACCTCTCCCTAACAATGATGGACGTGATAATGAGTATGATAGTGAACATGCCATTGAATATGAAAATGAGAGTATTATGAACAATATTTCAATTATGATAATACATGGAACAATGATGATTATTATGCACATAATGAAGAAGAAAATTCATCTCATTTTTCTAACTCTTCTCTCACTCCTCTCAAACATAATGCACTTCCAAATGTTGTTTCTATATCTATGCATGATTCTATTTCAAATAATGCACATGTTCATTCTACTAGCATATATTCTACTCAATTATATTGTGATTCAATAAAAAATAATGAGACTAATAAATCTCGCAAGCCACCCCTCACTATAGTAGAAACTATTTCTCGCTCTTCACCTAAAGAGAATGGTAGTTGACATCCCCATAGTAAGGTCCAAGTTACCATTATTCCCAAGGTTCAAGTGAGCACACCCCCTCTTTATGATACAATTTATAAATGTATCATTACCATGGTTAAAATTAACAATCAAATCTAATGATTAAATGAACCACTTCAAGATGCTAATGTACCATCCCAAGAGATTATGTCTTTAATGCATGTAGTTGGTGAATTACAACACCAAGTACATATCCTTACCTTGGAAAATAAGGATTATAAGTATAGTATGGATGCCAATGATTTACATGGTAACCCTCTTTTGAATACATTCATAAAAGTTTCATTACCTAAGAATTCATAGATACCATCATTACCTAAATTTGATGGTACTAGAGATCCATTTGTACACCTTCAAGCCTTTTGGAAGGCTTTGACATCTCAGGAAAGTCCTTTGATTCTATTGAAGTTGTTCTAGTAGACATTAGTGGGGGAAGTATAGAATTGGTTCTTTCATCTACTCCCCATGGGCTTCTTACTACACATATGATGACTTAGAGGAGGCATTTCTCAGATATTACATAGCAAACATGGGGCCCTCATGTTACATATGAGAAACTTGCCACACTACATCAGAATTATTTAGAGCTAGTTAGTGAGTATATCTTATGATTTAGGACTCACATGCTAAGATTGATATACAAACTATTATATTTAGATATTCAACATATCTTTATTAAGGGGCTTCACCAACCTCTCCTCTAGCATGTTTTATATCAGACATAGTCTTCTTTCAGACACTTGTGCTATACAATTATAGCTTTGAAAAATAAATTGGGATTGATTGAGGTAGATTCAGTTGATTAGATTACTCTATATTTCACAACAATATCTATATCTATAGCTCCTAGCACATAACATACACCATGTCCTAAACAAGATAGGAGACCATAACCAGAAAAGTAACCTATTAAGAATATAAATCTAGTCTCCAAAGTACAATCTATAGTATGCACTACAAAGAATAACATCAAGGTACCATTACAATTTGATTCAGAGAAGGATAGCCCATCTTTCATATTACCAACACTACTAGATAGGAGGTTAATCATATTACCTTATAATCATTGATGAGATCCACATCTCTTACATAATAGCCACATCAGCTCTATTGCAACTATCATCATATTTGTAAACACAAATATAATGATTATTATGGACTCATAGATTGTATTACTAGATGTGTTGATAATTGCATCATAGCATTCACACAAAGGGCACTGATATCTCCTTCATCATGGAACCATAGACTTCATTCATCCATGACTGATTCATCCTAATAAATTTATTTATAAGAATCATTGATCACTCATCATGAGAGAAATGTGAGTTCTAGGATAGAGCCTCACAATATATCTCCTATTTTACGTACTGAGAAGGTTTGAAAACTCATATAGTGAGAACAACCTACATATAACACTATAGTCCAAGGAGTACATAGTGTAGTTCCATATAAATATCCAATAGAATCATAGGCACTACAACAGAGTATTGATCTAGAGAGATATTCATTACAACTAGATTTTTAGGGTCCTATCTCACATACCAATCTACTATGAATAAGATTAAATGAAACCACATCACATAGTATTACTCCTAAGAGATATTCATTATGGCTAGATTTTTAGGGACCTATTTCACATAGAAAATACTATGATTGAGACTAGATGATCCATCATCAAAGGTTTCATCTCCATCTCCATCTATCACTCAATCATATGCATCAAATTAGATATCATAGGGTATATGATTATGAATATAAGATCCTTCTTCATGGTATACAATTTTAGTTGCATGACCAATAAAGTTACATTTTGTAGAATCTCCATGTATAGCTATAGTTAGTACATAGTAGATAATATAATATACAGAGCACATTCCTACATAACATGAGTATTATGGGCACTTTTTCAGTTGGCCATCAAGGTTTAGATAGTGATATGATACATATTCATATCAGTATCAATTCATAGCTTCACTTAGTAGGGCAAAGATGGAGCCAAAGGTCTAACTAGCCTTTGTATTCTTGAGCCACTCTCAGGGATGTAACAAATCAATTCTAACATCACACCTAAATTTATCAACAAAATTCAAATCACATACCCCAAGTACCATTTTACCAAATATATGCAAAAATCTCAACATCAATTCCAGATTAACTACTCCTAAATCAACAAATTACAATAAATATACCAATCCATTCCAAAATACATAACACAATATGCATGAATCCAAAATCAAACCAACATCCATATATATATGTATGTATGTATGTATGTATATATATATATATATATATATATATATATATATATATATATATATATATATATATATATATATATTTGAAAACTTGGTTATATATATATAACCAAGTTTTCAAATACATATACACTATATCAAATATAATCAATCATGAATGGATATTATGCCTTCACTCTCAGTCTCGCTCTCTCCTCCATTACTAGTCCCATAGTCTACTCTAGCACTCAATGGCCCTGCATCTCCTTGAGCTCCTAAATTCCTATTATAATGACTCTTTCACTATAATATCCAACCATTTTCCTCACATAAGTTTGCATATCACCTTTGAAGTTCTATGTATTCATCCATGATCCTTATGCTAACAAAACCATAATCAAGTGGTGGTATATTATGCCTATCTAGCTTAGCCCACAACTCATCTCTCTCTCCCACTACCCTAACATATGTAGTTATAGTTATTGCAACTCTATCAAATAAATGAGCATAAACACTAGATGTAACTATCAAACACTCTATCAAACCCTCCTTTATATCATCATTAAGAACATGTCATGTAAGCTCTTGGATTGTTGAATTAATGATGGTCTCCTAGTACTCATCATCTCCACTCCCTACACTATCCTATGCTTCATCTTAGGCATCTCCCACTCCACCTTCATAAAAAATAAAACACTTAATTAGATATATAATTTTATTTTAAGCTAAAATAATCATAAACTTGTACATAATTGCTACTTCCTCCCATCATCTAGATCAATGTAATATCCTCATACTCAGGAATACCCACTTCATCAATAGGATACAATGGAGCCCACCAATGCCTTTCCCGCCATGTGGTATATGCCTCTATACATCTAACATCATTTACATCACAAATATATATAGCTACATCCCATTCATCCAAGGGTAATGGTGCTAACTCAACCTTAGTAGGCCTCACATGAGCTCTTTCCCTCATTGGTTCCCATGCACTCCTCACCCATACCCATCTTATAAGGGGCACATCCTGTGGTACCATAAATTATCTAGTTACATGCTCATACTGAAAGCATTCATACACTCCAACCTAGAGGTAATGTAACCAACAACTGACCCTCATATATCATAATTGCACTTCATTTCAACCCACCCAAAAAATCCTCTATAGGGCTTCCATATGATATCATAAGCCACCAATCTATCTAAAACTCATTTATAATGATCTATCTTAGGAGACTAGATAGCCAATGTACTCATCCATCTCTCCCCAAATGGCCATGGATGTGCCTACTCTAGCTTAGGTAACCCAATCAGATGTATAACTACAATGTGCTCATAAGCCCAATAATGCAATAAAGTCGCTACACTCACACCAACACTAAAACCCTCCTAAGTAAACCTATAAATATCCTTGTATAGGTGGGAAAGCATTAGTCCTACCCCATGATAACATAGTACCATACACATCCACACTAAAAATGATCATATGCATCTTATATGAAATTGACACCCACTCTCATCCATATTAATAAATGAAGCCAACAACATGACTAACCACTTCCACACATGTGGAACACTAGACTATACTATAACTATTAGTAGAAAATCACTATCACTTCTTATGTGATGTGTGCCTGAGGGTACACTAGAAAATACAAGGATGCATGATCAATAACATCAGCACCCATATAATCCTACAATGTCCCACGTCATCCACTAACCAAAAAATGTAAACTATGGTACACATCCTCTAGAGTAATAGTAATCTCCCCTATAGGAGTATAAAAAGAATAAGTGTCTATATCCCACCTCTCACATAAAGTGGTAATCAAATATCTATCCCACTACATAGTTATTAGGTCACAGGGATGACCCAACCCCACCCTATCCATCATATCTCTCTCATCAGTTGATAAAGGTAACAATCTTAGTGTCTCCATCACCTTGCCTCTACAGAAGTCCCTCATCTATACCTTACCCTGAAAAACACCAATAAGCATATATATCAGTCAACCATGCCAAATCAACAACCAAGCTATACAAGAAATAGGTTATAACTCAAAAACTTAGAAAACTAGCCCCAGTGGACAATAATATTGTAGAAAAGATACCAGTGCTAGACAAGAGTGCTAGAACCTAGACAGTAGAACTGAACACTAGATATGAGTACTGACTCTTGGATAGGAGTGCCAAAACTAGTGGAAATTATCCTAGACTATTCAAAAAATCTTTAAAATGTCAAAAATCATGCATTTCACCTACTTACTAGTGTAATCTACCTACCAACCTTAACTTGGGATACCAACTACTCAAATCAGGTCATGGTAGGTGATCATCTCCTTGGCATATCTCCTACCCCAAAGCTCAAAATTTCATACTAGTCAATGTGCAAATGAATCCAGAATCAATCCAATTTTCCTATATCAAACAAATTTTTCATCCAAATCAAAATACCATTTTAGCTATAACTTCAACCCCATAGTTCCATTTTGCAAACCATTTTGTTCCATAGAATCATAACAATGATACCTTTGACATCACACAAACCTTGCTCTTTTAATACATCATACATCTACTATGACACACACATATCTATACCTTTTTTATATCTAGACATATAACTTGGTCTTAAACAATCAAAACTTATTCCAATTTCAACAACTTAGTCTAATCAATCAAACAACTTCTCAATCAATTCAAACTATACCAACCTTGTTTCTACTTATGTCACTAGTCATCACTTTTGGCTCAACCTCCTCTATCATGGATCTCTTCCCTCTCCCCAAAAGGGGGGCATCATTCCTAGTCTTCCTATTCCTACACTTTCCCAACATACCCATCCAATCTTATAAGTGGATATACCATGGTTCTTACACCTCTAGTATTTAGACTATCAGATTCAACTCAGATTGGTCAAAATATACAATGATTTAGATTACACTAGTCACTCAATGTTACTTAGGACATTCATGGGGATGTACCTTTAGTTTATAGATACATAGATTATTTTGATACAGTGGTTTAAATCATATGGATCCATAGTGATTTCAACTTATAGATATATAGACTAGTTAGATACAATGGTTCAGATTATATGGATTCACAATGAATTTGATATAGATTTAGACTTAGATACCAAATTTGGGGGCATATACATACTACACGTCTCACACATACAACTTCATATAGCATGACATAATTATAAGACCAGATAGCAAATTATAGGCATAGTGTAGAGCATAATGTTTTGATCTCTAGTTTTGCACATGGGGCATGGCATGATAGGTCATATTATATGTGGTTATATATTACTAGACTATACATATGCATCACTGACATACTAGATTTGGGGGCATGGCATATATGTTAATGTTCTTCACCATCCAGGATTATATGAATTAGAATGGCATGACATGTCATTATCTTCTTGCACATTTACCAGAGTTTTAGATTACACCCATCTATACTTGGGTTATCACCAGGTTGGACCATATGATCATCTATACCAGTTGGTCCATAACATTACCCAAACCTAGGCTACATGAGTTTATATAAGTTAGAGGGTAGAAACTAGTTTTAGGGCTTTGAGCACTTCTTAGTTCTAGTTTATATTATTCAGAGTGGGGGCATGATAGATTTTTCTCTTCATAGCATACAAATTCTATACACATATTCCAAATTACATGAGTTTATGTGGGATAGAGGATAGACATGGTTTTTGGCCTCTGAGCATTTCTCATTTTTAGCTAGATTCAGCATAGGGGGAAAACATTGCCCTCCTTCTCCATGTTATATGGATTCCACATTCATATATAGTACAAAGGACATCTATTTTAGGGATTCCTTCTTTCTCTAGGCACTATTCAGCTCTTCATCCACTTCCCTGGCCAGAAAGAGAGTTGGAATCTTTTTCAGGACATTTATCTCCACGTAGGTAGGTTTAGGTATGCATTTTATTTTCTATCTTTTACTCTAGTAATTCATTTCATTGCATCACTAGATTAAAATGGGGTAAATGTATACATCCTAAATTGGTCAAGCAACCACACATATCATGTCTTTTCACATTCCTTTCATAGGAGATTATAACTAGAGAATATGAGTTTTGTTCACATTTATCCATGTCTTTCATTTTACTTATCTTGGTCTTATTTCATGCTTGATTCACCTTTTAAACCTATTCCCAACATCATGATCCTTTCAAATAGTCATTCCACTTCAGCCAGGTCAGATTTCCCATGCTTATTCCATCCCCTAGGTCCCTAGCCTGTAGGATAGGAACATTGGGATTGGACTATAGTGATGGACCCTAGGGTGTCCCATTTTTATCACTCCTATATAAGGTCATTTTGATATATAATGATTAGTTTCCCTCACTTAATGAGTCCCAACCCCTTTCTTAGCTTCATCCTTAAGTTTTCCAATGTTGACCAAATGTGATCAAAGCTCCCAAATTTGAAATAAATTATCCTATATAAAGGAATACATAAGGCATTTTATATCTATAACTTACTTCTTAGAAACATTAGATAATCAAAAATCAATCAATAGTATAGATCAACATTCTGCATCACACATAAACTTGCATGCTTGATCAAAGAATGGCCTAGGTGAAATTTCATTCTTGCATCCATCATGTGCATTGATTATGCGTCCCTAAAGGAGAACTACATTTCATCTAAGACCATAGATTGAGGGTTAATGTAGGCAATGATTAGGATACTAGGGGTTTTAGATCATGTGATTATTCTTCCCCTAACCCAATTTTTCCCCTTTTTATTTTAATATATTTGTTGCTTCATGTGTGTAGATAAACTTAAGGTTTGAATATTGAATTAGATCTATAAGGAGCTCCATTGACAATCAAGATATTAAATTTTATAGGCAGATCAATATACGGATAGAAAACAAAACCTAGAAAGCTTATAACTCTATGACTAATTTGGACAATAATGGTAGGAACTGGACTATAACACTAGACACTAGAGTGTCCTATTTTAGTGTTCATGTCTTTTTACCAAACAGAAGCCAAATTTAGGTTTCAAACAACTTCTTAGCCATGCACCTTAGTTTTTAGCTTTTAAAATAGTTGTATCAACTTGATTTTCTAGATAATTTATTTCCTTCTCCTATGTAATTAATTCTACAAAATTTGTATTTTATCATATTAAATCAAACATTCCTACTTATTCTAGACCCTTTATTATTCAGGAACTAAACATTAGTTTCCTAAAAATAATAAAATAGGTACATGGCTTGATATTTGGGTCTACCCCCTCACTTAACACACTGTAGTTATAAGGGTGTCAGGTGTTTAGCCAAAATATAAAAAAATTCTAGAGATTATACTCAGCCAACAAACTAAGTTTTGGTTTTTCCCCTTGGTAGTGAAGTCCAAGTGGGATAGCCAAGGGAAAGGTTTACTTCTAGGATATAAAATATTAGTAGGGTCTTATGTTAGAGTTTGATGTTTGATTTGAATGCATGGTTTGGTATTGTGTTTGCGATAAGAAGTGACTTTCTATGATTAATTTCACTATTTAAATTAAACTATGTAAACTAAATAAGAAAGCAAGCAATGGATGCAATTTATTTTTAACCCAAAGGAAAATTTTGATTTCTTTTCAATGAGTACAAGAATAACTATGATGCAAATAAATGTGGTATGAAGATGCAAATCCTAATCTGAGGATAAGTGCTTTTTGATTTTTAGAAATGAAAGAAAAAGATGCATTTTCTAAATTTTAATAAGAATGCAAAGAAAGACTAAAACTTGCTTTGGAAAGAAGAGAAATGAAACTAAGATTTTCAATGCAATAATGAAATAAAGAATGTTTAATTTTCAAAAATGAAATTTCTAAATGGATGAAAATTTCACTGATGCAACTAAATGTCCTAAACAACTATGAACCCAAGAAAATATCAATGGTCCCACTAGGTATGCTAGAATATTTCACTATTTTTTTCATGTTTATTTTCTTTTAAAAGAGTGTAAAAATTAAATAAGGGTGAGGTAAGAATAACTTGGATGTAGTGCACTCTATAATCTAGTCGATTATAGATACTCCTCTTTGGCTTGAGAAAATGACATGCAGATAAGAAATCAACTAGAAAAAGGTGGATTAGAAAGATAAATTGGTGGATTCCCTAGCATAAGCTAGATCTAAGAAGCACTAGACTTGTTTGGAGGATGTCAATCCACTCTTTAAGAAAATTAAGAAAATTAAGTTATGATAGATGAAAGTAAGTGCTTGCATGAAATAATAAAAAATACTAAAACTTATGCAAGGTATGCTTTGAAGAGAAACAAGTGATTTTGAATAAAATAACAATAATTTATAAAAACTAATGCTAAAAATTTTAAACCTATTTTTGAAAATAGATTAGGCCTCTGTGGTATAACATAAACTCAAAATCCCAAATTTGGGTGATGGTAGATAGACAAGATTTTCTTACTATTTTTGGGAAAAATAAAATACATAGTGATCAGTGTTAGTCACTATGTAACCAATGATAGTTATGAACAATTGATGCCAGTCAGAGATGATCGATGTCAATCACTATAAGTTCTACTTTGGGTAAAAATGGATATTGGGTTAGGTTTCAAAGGGTTTGTATGAGTTATTTTTGGGTAGGGGAATGGTCTTAAATGTAAAATTAATTCTCAAAAGTGTCAAACTCGAGAGTTGGGTGGTTAGGCAATTAGGAATGGTCTATAGGTGATTTTGTGGGAGGTGAAGTGTTTGGAGTTGTAGAAATCCAACACAAAGAATAGAATGATGGGAGATGGGAAATGGATACAAGCAAATAAAACTACTAAAACTAACAATTCAACTTCATAAAAGTGTAGATACTTAGCTCTAGATTTTTTTAGCCTTAAAAAGTGTTGAGGTTGAGTGTACGCTACTTGGGATCCTAGATCAATACGAGCATAGTAACATTACATTAACTCTTCATGATGAGTTGTTGAAGCACTTGAATGTCTCCGGTTTAGTTGTTGGTTTAACTTGGAGATTTGATTTTATGTAGAGTAGTTTTTCATTTAAAATATTAATTAATCCTCCTAAGGCAAGGCTTCTGGGTTACATTAAGTAACTGTTACCATTCCTAGTCAACTAGTGCCAATCGAGGGGCGACCAGTGTCAATCAGGTAGAATAAGTCCAAATTTGCCAAAAATAGGCATTTTCACTTATGGTTGGTTGTTAAGTCTAAAAAAATGGCATGAGGTTAATTAATCCTACATTAGGATGCTTGAATAATAAGTCTAGGGGTTTAGGTCATTAAATGTCTAAGTGGTAATTAGTCCTAAGGCTAGGTGTTAATTAGTTAGCCATGGGTCTAAGTAAGGAGGTGTAAATAGGAATTTTTAATTAATTAACTTAATTAAATTAGCCAAAAGGGGGTGAATAAGTATGTTAAATGATTTTAATAATTAATCCTAACCTAATGGGGCCAAGGGGGACAGGGGGTATCTTATGATGACTAGAACCATGAGGTTTTATAGTGTCTAGATTTTACCCCTTTTTGTTGTGTCGGTTGCATCCTCAAGATAAAAATTAAAAACAACGAGTTTAGTGGCAAGTTGGATGCATCGAGTATGGGAGGAGGTGTTCCCCCTTAAAATGGGATGTAATAAGGTGAAAATGAAGTTGGGTGTGGGTTTAACAAGTGTGTATGAAGGGGAAAACTAGGTAAGATGGTATGAAGTGGAAAATAAGGTTGTTTTAAGGAGGACAAGTGACAAGTGAATCAGGACATGACATTAGGCATTATAGATAAGAGTGAACTTATAAATGTAAGTCCTTGAGTGAAGGTGTTCATGTTTTTAGGGCGCCAAAAGCTGGGTGATCCAAAGAAGATGGGAGTGGTCACAAGTGCTAGAACTATAAGTCGATGCATTCCAAGGCAACTATAATGTGTGCAAAAAAAAGGTCATGAGCATAAAGTCATAGATCATGGTAAGGTGGTTGAAATAGTCAATTTCAATGGAGTCAAGGTTGGCTTGTTGCAAAAAATCAAATAAGTGTTCTAAGTGACCAAAGCTAGAGTTAAAGGTGTGAGTCTATTTATGATAGGTGTCTTCTGGGGTGAAAATAGAAGGGAGAGGGTGTAAAGCCCTAATTAGGTCGACCACTACCACTTGAGATCGACTGATGTCTGTTAATTGATGACTAATGTTAGTTAGAGGCAAACCCTAAAAAGGGGTTGATGACCATGAAAGGTTAAAGGCATTCCATTTATGGCAAAGTGTTTTGATATTTTTTTATCCTTTTAATATGAATAAAATGATTCTACATAAAAAATTTCTCATGAGGTAAGTGGTTGAGGCAGGTTGACCAAGATTTGAAGTGTGAGTGTGAGTTTGAATAGAGGGGGTTTTAGGTGGGCCGGGGTATATAAACAAGAAGTGAGGATGTAACATGTCAGAAGATGAGCTAGGGGAGTGTAAGCAATGACTATACAACATGCTCCACCATGGAGTTGGACTTGAAACAAGGTAGGAAGTTTTATTTAGTTCGTGTGGTTTCTTATAATTTTTTCTAAGCATTTTAAATTAGGAGGGAGTTTAGAGATATATATGGTTAGGGGATATATGTTTTGGGTGAGGGTAGTAGATGAAATATAATGTCTTAAGTTGGTGTTTAAGCTTAAAAAATAGTAGAGTGGTAGGTAGATTAAGTATTTAGGGGTAAAATCTAAGGTTTTAGGCTACCATCCATTAACACAGTGACTGACGTTGATCATTACCGATTGATGTCAATCGATAGGGATGTGGTGTCGATTGATTCTCGACCAATATCGATCCCTAAATCCTAATCAATGTAAATCAAGGTTCAATCCACAATGGTTAAATAAAGAACCAACATCAATCAAGGCTCGATCATCATTGGTTAAGGCTTGACTGTTGGTGGTCAAGAAGTTAAGGTCAAAGAGGAGGGTTTGAAAAAATGTTTAAATAAGGTAGAGGGAATGTTTGAAGCTGGCTTGTGTGTAGGCTTAACAAAGGGGTTAAATTTAAATAAGTTGTGAAATGGTTTAAGAAATGTATAGTGTGGAAGGATAACTTAGAGTATTTTAGTAAGGGTATAGGATTAAATGGTCAAGAAGTGAAAGGATCATAGTGATAGGCAAAGTAGGTTTGTTGATGCCTAGGTATAAGGAAGTTGGGTGAAATACTATGAGTTTTAAAACATGTAGGTTAACCTAAGGTGTTTATCTAACCATATAGGTGAGGGTGATGTTGGTGATGTAAGACCAAGTGTTACCACTCTTGGATGATGTACATAGAGACATGACCCTAATAGATTGGGTGCACATGATAGTAGTTAGATTAGGTGGCATGTGATATTATCAGTGCATGCCTTGAGATATGATGATGATAGTATCCCTTCTCAAGAAATGGGACCCAACTACCAATATCTTTATGTTAATGATAAGAGAGATTATGATCCTATTATAAGATATCCATAAGATCCTAAGATTGTTGATACACAATTAGGTAATAAAGCATATCCACAATGATGAGTAGGATGCTTATATGGATCATCTATTTGGGGAAGATTTTGTTTAGGTTAGATGGCATGTAAGGGGATTATATTTTAGATATTTATACCACATGGTTAGGGTGGGGAGATGGCTCATGATGATGATGATGATTATTTCCATGACTTCTTATGCACTTCTAGACTTGAGTGGAGGTAGATTCCCTTGGGCATTGTTAGGTATTTTGGTGGATGTGTTTGAGGATTAGATAGTCTTTACTTGGGCCTTAATACTATTGGTGTAGATCTATCATGAGTTCTAGGGTTATCGAGTGCATAGATGGTATGGTTTGAGTGTAGGCTTTATATTACATTGTTGGGAATATGAGTATATCATTATATTGTGACCATTTGGGATACCATGGCACATATGAGCTTAGGATAGGTTTAGAGTTGGATTTATGATATGGAGAGTAGATCATGTACTACCCAAAATAGGGGTAGAGGGGTGAGTTTTAAATTAGTTATGAGATTGCTTGGATATATTGATGGATGGTGAGGTCATCTAGAGACCCTACATAATATTACCCTTATAGATGAGTCTCGATAGACATATATTCTCTTGGAAGAGATATAAATGGATACATAGGAGGGGACAATAGTATGTAGATCCAATCCCATTCAACTGAGTTAGGAGATAGTTTGGATTGGTACAGGGTGTCTTAGGGGCATTCCCTAGGTATAACAGAGAGGATGGTGAGGCACCATTGCCTATACCATATCCAATTTAGGAGGAGTTTGAGTATGAGGAGATTTGAGTGGTTGAAGATATTGATGATGTAGGTATTACATAGGATTATATTTTATGGTAGTAGAGACACTATGCCACAAATTTTAGAGGGGATGGAAGAAAGGGTGAGGCAAGAGATGTAGGTGGATAGTAGTAAGCTATGGATGTAGAGATGTAGGATTTTGGTGATTAGATGGATTTGGATGCCCTAGATAGATAGGCACTTATTTTAGACAATGTTGAGCATAGTTATTGATGATTGGTTTTCATTGATGTCAAAGAGAACATGAAATACTCCTACATTAATGACAAAGAGGTTATGTTTGATAGCTTAGAGAATATATACCACATATGTAGGTCTATAAGGATAAATAATAAGTTATGAGGCATCCATAGATGTCTTGGTGAAGCTTTGGTGTGTCACTTGATCATTTAGAATGAGAAACATACATCTTCTATCTTAAGAGAAGCCAAACCATCACTACACATCATGTAGATATGAATGAACTAGAAATTTTATGCTTTTATTTATGGTACTAAAAAAGTCAACTAAGGTCAAAATATTTCATGTAGAAGTTGTCTATAGTGCCAAGAAGGTACCCTAAAAAATTGGACTCTTGAAGTTTTTTCTAGCTCAAGTTATAAACCTTCAAAGTTTCTCTTTTAGACTATGATGGGCTAGAGACCATCAATTTTAACTACATTGAAGTCTAAGGTCACTAGTTAGTTGATCAAATAGTGAGAATTCATCATCTAGATCTTGATCATATGGTGTGTATTTATTCAAAATGTCAAAGAGTCTAATATTGCATGCACTAGTGACAAATGTCACTATCTCATTGAGTTGATAGAAAATCAATGGTTCACTCGGGTTCATACAGATAGAGATCGATGGTGCAGGTCGAGTCAAAGAGTCAAATGTGTAGAAAGCATGTAGAGATTCTAAGTGGTGAAATCATGGGAGCTCTAATTTAAGATCAATGGTGAGCATTTCAAGATAAAGAAAAAGCTACTCAAAGGAGATTGATAGTATGTACTTGTCCATATTTTATAGGGAGCATGATATGAGGTTAAGGTTCTCGATGCTTAACATTTGCTCAATAATCATTAGAATTTGAGTATTGAAATTTGCAAAGGAAAACAAATGCTTAGTTTTTTATCTATAAATTTTGATCCAAGATGAATTTATTGATGTAGTAAAAATTAAAGTTGTAGAAGACGTCAAGCCACATCCAATGAATCTTGTTAGAAGGTTTGAATGTTTGTACAGTCAAAGTTATGGAGATTCAAAGCTGACTATTTATTAATTCATGGTGTTCTTATGTAAAAAATAATGTTTGAGAAATTTTTTCTTTAATATAAGAGTTTTTTGGTAGATTTAATACCATTAAAATGTCATAAGTGTTATATGGAGTGGACCCATGTATTTTAAATTGATCGTATGTTCTTAATTTTCTTGATGGAGTGCTAAATGGGTGAATAGGTTTCCATAAGACCTATAAGGTCTATTAAGGCCTAATTAAAAGGTGTAGATACTTAAGTATTACCAATAGATGATATGGCTGACCTATGATAATCTATTTGAGATATGTCTTAGCCTGATATATGTCTCAAGGGTTAAGTCAAGTCTTATGTCCAACCAAGAAGTTGATATGCATAAAGACTATAAATAGTGGAGACCAAGGAAATGGTTTCTAGACTTGAATGTGGAATAATTGAGAGAGAAAAAGAGAGAGATGAAGGAAAGATATCAGAAAAAGTGTGATTAGTAGATGAACTGAAGTACAAAATAGATTGAGGATGAGTGAAAAAGACTAGAGAGATCTAAAAGATGTGTTTTGGTTGCATTGCTTGTATGATCAAGTTTGAGTGTGAGTGATGAGTTGAAAGAGAGGTGTTAAACATTATTTCTCCAATCATATTGATCTAGAATTAGAATTCTAGAGTTGTTGATTTCATAAGGTGTTATGTGGGTGCTTTTTCATACTTAGGGGTGGGTGCTCCTTGTGAAGTGGGTGCTTCACTAAAATATCTCATGTTTGTGATCATCTTAGGGGACAAGCAGTCCAATAGGGTTTCCTATGTATATATTTTGTTGTGTGTGATCTTACATCATCTTTCTTATTCATTATTATGAACATCTTTTATGATTTATGAAATCTTGTGGTAATTGATTAAGAGTTTGAAAGGATTGAAATTGAAGTTTGAAATATCTTGCATCACTGATTCCCTCCCCTCTCAATGATTTTACCTTTAATAATTGGTATCAGAGCAGGAACTTCATTGTAATTTTAACCACTTGAAGGTGATCTAAGGTATACTATGTAAATTCAATAGATGTAGGGTTTCTCTACTAAGAAATAACCATTGTTCAATGGGTCAAATTATGATTTCTATAGTATAAGAATGAGGACATACATTATGTATCTAGGGTTTTATATTTGACAATCTATCATGGATGGTTATACTACACCAACTACTCCTCCAACTAGTGCTGCTAACAAGAAGTTAAGTGAGAATAATTTAAAAGCTATGAATGTTATCATTTGTGGTCTATCTAAGGCTAAGTTCACCAAAGTGATCCATTGCAAGTCTACCAAGGGAATTAGTTAAATTATAGACTATCTAAAGTCAAGTTGTAGATCTACTAAAGGCAATTTGAAGGTCTCAAAATGAAGGAAGAAGATACTTTGGTATCCTATCTTCTAAGGTTTGATGAGGTAGTAAACATGATTAGAGGTCTTGGAGAGGTGATTGATGAAGCTAATATAGTATAGAAGGTATTAAGGACTCTTACACTCAAGTTTGATTCAAAAGTCTCTACTATAGAAAAAATTCATGAACTCACTCATTTGAATATGGATGAACTGCATGACATCCTTACTACTTATGAAATGAGAGTTGATGAAGACATACCTCCTAAGAAGGAATCAACCTTCAAGGTGATCAAGGAGACAAAAGTGAAGAATAAGTCAAGTATTGAAGATTTTGATCTTAATGAAGATCAACTTAAAGCCATTATTTTAATAAAATTGAATGTAGGATCAGGTAGGTATGAAGCAAAACATCCCTTCAAATGTTTTTCATGTGGTAAAGTTGGTCATTTTATAGATATATGTCTAGGTATAAATAAGTTTGAAAAAAAATAAGCTCATAAATAATCTCATGAGGATGAACACAAAAAAATTGAGGGTCTTATCAAGTAAATAAATTTATTCAATAATAAAAATGGAAAGAAGGAATCATACAAAGGTAGTAAGAGCCTTTGCCATGAAGAATATAGCAAATCATTTGTAGAAGAAGAAATAAACACATCTGACAGTGATGATTCTTTTCATAATGAGGATATAGAGACATTGTTCATGGCTCTTAATGATGATGAAGGTGAATGTTCTTTAAGTAGATATTTATTTAGTGAAGATGGATCAAAGGAATAAGATGAGAAATCCACTCTTGAATATAAATATCTATATACTATGGAAGAAATGAAGATACTAAAAAGAAAGAAAAAAAAGAACCATTGATCAAATCCTATGAGGAGTAAATTGGAATTTTTGAAGGTAGGTTTAGTAATGAAGTCAAGGAGAATGATGAGATCACACAACAATAAAGTGCAATTTCAAGTGGGTTTTCTCCCCCAAGAGGGTTTCCCACATATGTCATGTGTTATGTGCTTGATCTTGTATTGTCTCTCTTGTTAATTGTTATGAATGATGTGTATGCTTCATGAATTCTTGTGGTAATTGATTAAACATTTGTAAAGATTGAAATTAAATTTGGATTATTTGGGCTCACTGATTCACCCCCTAGTGATTATACCTTTAACACTAAAGCCTATACCCAATCATTTGTATTGACCTTACCTTCATCACCCATCTAGTCTATCATTGTCCTAGTTGGCTTTCTAGATCACATACAGGTTTAAACCATCCCCATCCCACATTATCTTTAGTCATTTCATTATCACCTATCATCATACTTGTACTTGTCCCTTATCCTTCATCACATAATCATACCCCATCCCCTTCTTGAGAAAATTATTCCAATGTTTTGAGCTAGTCCTTTTATTACCAATCCACATCATCCTAATCCATTATCATTCATCATTTGGTTAGATCACATACCCTGATTAATATTTTTCTAGCATTTTATCACTTTATCAACCTATCAAACCCATCATTATCAATCTAATCATCTCTAGTCAAATCAACTCTCCTATTCATAACTAGAACCCATCATATCATCATCTTGCTAGTTTGAATCTAGGCACCCATCAAATCCCCAATCCTTTTGCTAGCTTAAAAACTAGGCAATGTTGATAGATTGTTAGCATCTATTATACTATTAGTCTAAAATATGATCCTAGTCCTACATCATCTCAATCATATTTCATCCATTTCATCCTCATCATCACCTATCATACTAGTTTGGTCCTTTATACCTAATTTTTTCCAATAAACCATATTTAATCCTTTGTTTACCTCCCCATTGACTCTCTTCATCATCCCTCTTTCATCATCTATCCCTATGGATTTGGACCTGATTCTCATAAACTAATACATATTTTCCAAGAAAAATGAAGTTCTTTTGTGAACACTAGATATGGGTGCTCACTTACCTTTTGACCTTGATCCCATTCATCCCAAACCAACATCTCATTCACAACCCCTTGGTTTGTCAAAATCAATATCAACATTCCTTAATGCGGTCACCCTAATTAATCAATAGATCATAAAGATGAATTTTTATTATAGATATGTAATATGGGTGTTCGCTTTCCTAAATATTTTGACCCCATGAGCCTCAAATCACCTCAAAAACAAGTCCACCATCAACCCTTATCCCATTCCCTTCCACCATCCATTATTCCTATCCAAATTTTGTTATCCCTAATTTGTACTTATCCACAACCAAATCTTCCATTTACCAATCATAATCCATCACCTCACTTGTCAACCTCATCATACCCTAATAACATGACATCCCTATCATATCCTTCCAAAACCACCCCTCTATCCCAAAAATTCCCCCATCCTTTATCACCCACCACCATAAATATTGACCCACTTTCATAGACTAATATAAAGCTACCAACAAGGATGAGATCCTCTTACAGTTTATTATGATGGGTGTACCATTTCCCAAAGGAATTAATCCCATTAAAATAATTACACCCCCAATCTAATCCCATTCATGTGAGTCTTATGTATATATTTCATCCCCTAGTCATAGCCCATCATCCACCCATTCCTACACTAGCAAAGGGAATCCTATCCTGGCCACCTTGCCTGTAATTAGTTCACCTACTCAGTCACATCAATAATCATATGATCATAAGTCCAATGATTCCACATCTCAGTCATGTAGTGAAGTGGGTCCTAATACTTCCCTTCCTATGTTATTATAAGCCCTCTTCAACTAACTTGTTACTTCTAACATGATGTTTTATCCACCTATACGACATATTGATCCCATTAAACCCAAGCCCTCCTAATATAAAGCAAACCAATACTATGTATATCATCTAACCTGGGGGAATTTTATTAAATGATGTCAAAAATTCCAATACTATTTCCAATACCTCATCAACAATGGTGACATAGTAATTGAGGATGAATCAAATGAGTCTCTCTCCCTAGGTGAAAAAGAAGAGGAATGCCAAGATTCCATTCCCAATCACGATCAATCCCTTCCCATTCCAAGCCAAGGTCAATGCATATTATCCATCCTCTATGATCCTCTCATCATTAAATCCTCCATTATAGACATATCTATCCCCCATGAACCCTCCCATGGGCCTATCTTTGTTAAATACATTGATCCTCCATCATCTCCTTCTCACCCATAATATCAAACACCCCCTATTTGAGAGGTCAATTTTGGAAAATGAGTCCTCTTCTAGTAGCATTGCATTATGTACATCAGAGTTAGAATTAGATCCAATGCAAGTCTTATCTACATCAAGATCATGTTCAACACCAACATCTGAATTAGATCCCTCATCAAAAACACCATCCCTCATCGATATTATAGTAGATACTAATAATTCCTATCTTTTTTAGGACCCCTCTAATCTAGATACCTATAATATATCACCAGGCATACCTTTGGATCCCAATTAGGATGATACAGTCATAAAAGAGTTCTTTCAAGATTTATCTATTGAAGATTGTCAAAGTGGATCTGATTGTACTTTGGATGTGTTTGCTACAACTAGTCTTAGTGATCCTTTGGAGATTCTTGAGGAAAATTTCTCCAACATTGAGGCTAGGGATCCTAATGACCTTTATAAGAAATATGATATCCATTATCCCCTTAATCCATCACACAACATTGATCATCCACCTTACCTCCATAATCCTTATATCCCACTCTATGAAGGGAATGAAAATTAACATGCATCATTAGATTCCCCTTTGCATTCAACATTGTGCACCATAAATACCAAGGTCTAAAACCATATTCCAAAAAACATAAGTCATTATAAAATGATATTTGATCCTATCATTCAAAATCAAGCAAAATCAAATCATTGGCCTGATCAAAAATTATCTTCCCCTAGTGAAGCCCGAAATTAAGCACTAAGGGAATGTTAAAGTCAAAAAAATCATCATATATCTAATCAAAAATAAATCTCCTCTAGTGAAGCCCACAATCAGGCACTAGGTTGTAGTCAAATTCAAACCCCATCAATAAATCCAACTAAAGTCAAAAGTAATAATCACATGGTTGACCATCCTTTTAATGTCTAGATCAAAGAATCAACAAGTCAAAAGGTCTTAGATGCCTTAATTTCATATCACCAATCTAAAAAATCCTCTCCACCATATCCAATGGTGTATGCAACTATTAAACCCCATTTCTATTCTCCATCCCTTCATATCATCCATCATGATCATATCCCCCCCTTCCCAACCTATATCCCATCATCACACTTGTGACATGTTTTTATCCATACCATATCTCAAATCCCTAGGTAACATTATCCCTTGTAAGAGTTAAAAATACACCTAAATAAAACATTTAGAGGACATTAAATCAAGAATAAATAAAGGCCACCAAGATATCTAGGAATCTAATCATAATAACATGGTCCTCACATCGCATATCCCTAGAATAAGTGTTAGCTAAAGATCATGATAATTCATACATCCTGCATCTTGCCCACCTCCAATAAATTGAGATGCAATTAAAAAAAAAATCATTCATATAATGGTGAAAACCAATCTTATAGTGCCTTGGACAAGTACCATGATGAAATTTTTTTTTTGGTGTCATGGTAAAATCATTTATTATCTGTATTATACCTCACCACTTGGGGGCATAATCCATCCATTTCATCCATCCCTTGTCAACCATGTCCATATCACCCATCTATGTCTATATTATCCCTTAGTTTAACACATCATCTACCATAATTTCATCCACCTATATCTCATTCCATCCCATGTTGACCTTTGTAAAGAAGTGGAATGTGTCTTGAGAAATGTTCTCAAATCATCTTTGCATATCCTCCAATGGACACTTAGACAACTAAACATATGGTTCCTTTGCAATGTGGTCATTGGAAATCCATAGTCCATTGCCCCTTAATCCCTATCACCTTTAGTCCTTTGTCACTCATCCATCCTCATCTTGGTTTTTAGGCTTGGTATTCCCTTTTGTAGTAACCCCATTTGTATAGTGTACATACATACCTCAAAAAGATCTAAAATTTGAAAAATGTCAAAAGCCCTAAAAATCATAAAATTTGAAAAGCCAAAAATAACCCATGATGTATTGTCTTATGCCTAATCCCTTGGTTTCATCCATATCCATACCATATAATATCCATCTTTATGTCATTTGTCTATCTTATCATCTATCATCCTTGGATACAACATTTAGTCTTGAAATCCAATCCTAGTGGTCACCCATACCTTCATATTTTGATAGTATGAAAGGTATTTGATCACATCATCTCCTAGTCTCCTTGATAGATTGAATTGTTATAGGGCCTTGTATATTGGTAATTCCTTGGTCATCACCTTATTTTACCACTTTTAGATTCAATTTCTAGACAAAATCCATATTCAAAGACCTCATCCAAGTCCTAATCCTAATCCAGGTCCCCAAATCCATACCCTTATCCATTTCTTAATCCTAATTATAATTGTTTGTTAATCCATGTCTATCCTAAGTCCATATTTATATTGTGATCATCCTACTTTGACCCATCACCTAGTCACTCATCCTATCATTAGACAATACTTTGTGATATTGCATGTAGACAATTATGTGTGTTACTTGTTTGATTTGTTTGTATATCATGTGTGTGTGTGTGTGTGTGTGTGTGTGTGTGTGTGTGTGTGTGTGTGTGTGTGTGTGTGTGTGTGTGTGTGTGTGTGTGTGTGTGTGTGTGTGTGTGTGTGTGTGTGTGTGTGTGTGTGTGTGTGATTGTTTGATATCCATATATGTCTTACATCATGTCTCTTTTTATCTATTGGGAAATGAATCAGGATTCTATGAGGTCACTAAAGATAAAATAATTGCTTCTAATTGCCCTCCATGATGCAAAGTTAGTTATTTTCTCACAAACTTTGGCACAATGTCCTTTTGGTCATCCTTATATCATGGGGAATACTACCAAGTGCCTTATATTTTGGATTTATTAGACTATGATTAGCCTTATGACAACTATGATGGATTTATCACCTACTCCTCATCATCTATCTAATCATATAATAATCCTTATGATCATCATTAATCTAATCTTCACAATCCATTCAACTAACATCTAATCTCTTATCTTCATCTCATCATCTAAATCATATCCTCTAATCACTAACATAATCCTCTAGTCACTAATTATAGACATCATCATGAACTTCTTCTCCAAATATTAACGTTTATCCCTGAGTCAGAACTACATTGGCCTAAGGTCTTTTCATACTATATAGGTGACACTTAGACACTTTTTAGCACCCAAGGATAGCTTGACCACTAGCTCATTTATCTCTCCTTTTCATATGTGTTTGTTTATGGTATCATCACTACTAATTGGTCACTCAATCATATCCTTTCTTCTCTATCATCACATACATCATATTGATCAATTTAGATTTGAGCTACACCCATAATCAATCTTATCAAATCCTTGTCTATCCTAGCCTATAGCTCTACCATGAATGTATCCTTTCTTGGGATACATTTAAATCTTGTAGCCCTTTAATCCTATCATCATCACATTATGGTTTATTCCCCCTTGGGATGTGTTGACAACTATGACATAGTCATCTCTACTCCTTGTGAATGTGTCCTTGCTAGGGGCATCATTATTAATCTATAGCTCATTTATCAAAATGAATCCATATTATTCATATTTTATCTTATATTTGGTATCTCATCCCATTTATTATTTATCTCATCCCTCTCATCATTCCCTCTTTTGAGTGGCCATCCATCTCATTCTTCCCTGTATGTCCCCTTGAGGAGGCATCATATCCACTAACATCAAATCTACTAAAATTCATCCATGAAATGGTTTTTTTTAAAATATCATTAATTCTTTCACTTCATCCACTCGTAATGCCATTTCAAAGATGGGAACAATTTATGAATCTAAATTCACTCACCTATATTATTTTCACTACTATTCCTATTAGTCGACACTAATTCCACTCATCTAATTTATTCCCTTTCATCTCACTAATTTATCCCCTATTTTTTAATTATGTATCTAAAGTCCCCCTTTCATTATTCATTGTCTACTAACCTTGTTAAACCCCACCAATAAATTAATTAATCCTAAATCCATATTATCCCATCCTAATTCCACTTATCTATTATTTGGGGATTTTAAATTCCCATGGCTCACCTACCCACCTACTAGCCTATGCCTATGTTCTCATAAATCCTTAGCCCATAATAACCCACATAATACCTATCTAATCCCCCATCATATCATCATTATCCTTAAGAAGTATTCTAGAACCCTCAAAATCTATAACCTTCTCTATTCCTACCCCTCCTCTCTAGAAGCCTCTAAATATAGAAGCTTCCAAGAAATTGTAAATTAAGTTTAATTATCCACCCTTGATCTCCCTCATCCAAATTCAAATCTCCACCATTAATATTTCTATCCATAATCTATTTAAACAACCTCCATCCTCCATTAGAGATAACTAGCAACTAAGCATTGAATCCATGTCCATGAATCAATCCATCATCAAACATCCTTGATCAAGTAACATCATTTTTAAGTATAAGGTAATCAATCCAATCTCCTTATCTTTTATTCCATTTAATCATGGTGTAGAGAATTTATTTTTAGGATCATAGTGCTATTTTTGAATTATGTTCATCCATTTTTATTTTTGTCTAAATGACTTGATCAATTTATTTAGTGGTTTGACGTTTTGAGTGATTAAATTATGTAGTTTAATCCATAATATCAAATTTTAAGCTACAAAAACCTTTAGGAAAATCATTATCTAGAACATATTCCTATTTTTAAAAATCTTCTCCTTAAAAACCTAGTCTCTGAGGATCTATGTCTTGACCTTTTTCCTATCATTAAGGAGTCTCACTTTAACAAACTAGTCTCTATGGATCTCATCATGCCATCAAAGTCTATTACTTTTCCAAAACCAAACATTCAATAAGACATCATTGTAGTAGTCTCCACACCAGATGAAGAATCAACATTGAAGTTAGGTTTTATTATTGAACTGATATCAGATTTAGCATCAGAAGTAAAATCAACATTAGTCTCAACATCATATTTAGAGTCCTTTGAGTTAGACTTAGCTTCAAAATTAAAATGCATTCATGGTTGTCACAAAATTGATTACACATGCCTCATAGATCAATTTCAATATATTTATGATCCTTACATGGTTTTTGAGGATGATTACTTTAGCTTTGACATAAGTTATCCTAGTATCTTCTATGAGGATTGTGCTACCTCTTCCCATTCTATTACCATTCCACATGCCATTACCACCAACCAACCTATCCATTATATTGACCTTACAACTCCCTCAAGTGTTGATTGGGATTGACATAATCACACCTTGTTAACCTACATCCATGACAACATATCAATTGTAGAATATTAGGGAGCCAAGATCATAGTCATGTAAAAGATGAACAATATCCTAGTGAAACCTTTTTGAAGGTGTTAGGGGACAATAAAAGTTTAAACTCAACATATTTTATTGAAACCTTTTTAGAGGAACTAGGATACAATCAAGACAACTTCATTGGTGAAAACCTATTCGAGGTACCAATAGATAATAATAATAGTCCTTCACTAGTTTATGAATAATTATCAAAGATCAAATAATTATATTTTTCAATTTATATCATAATTAAATGGTAGCTACTCTAAATCAAAAATAATATAAAAATATGGTGGTCCTATCAAGAGCATTTTCAAAGGTATTTAGCCTTTCCACATCCAAAGTTATGTCGAATACAAAATCAACAACATTGTGTGTGCCTAAAAATATTGATCTTTATTTATTACCCAACCATTACACAATCCATTATCATCCACCTTTACATTTCCAAATCAAACCTATCACCCAATATTTATCTGTATTTAACATCCCTAGATTAACTTTCCTTTACAAAGGCTACAAAGATACCTTGTATTGACATTTGAAGGAAATAAAATCAATGACTAGTGAAGATCAAAACAACATTTTTGAAGTACAAATCTATAGTAGGATATTAATAGAGAAACTATTCAGAAGAGGTGTGGGCTAGCAATTTACATGATTAACTATTCTAGTTGTATCATATATTGATCAGGATGTGTATCTTCACATCAATAGGAACACCAAAAACATTTCCTTAGATAAAATAATAAAACCAAAAACCATACCTTACCAATAGAATTTACCATGACTTTTACTTTTCTATTTACCTTGCCTCTTTCATTTTCCATTCCTCTTGTCATTGTTTCATACCCTATCATTTACCTTAACTTATAACTTAGGGGAAACCCTATAACCATTATATCCAGTTATCATTCCATCATCATCCTAAACATTTCCATACCCTATGCCATCCTACCATGACATCTTTATTAGACCAAATCCTATTTTTAGCCATCTTACCTACCCCTTTTTAATATCGGTTCATTTGGTTCTTCTTGCACCTTTTATGAGGGGATTCTGATCCAGTTTTAGTAGTTTTCAAATTTTCATGTTTAAATGAAAGTAGTATGATATTGGATCTAGAAAGTTATATTTCATTCATGTTTGATTAGTGTTATTGATTATAACTGCATATGGGTAAATCCACAGTCCACCTTGTGTTACTAATTATAATTGCCTATAGGCAAATTAGTACCATAGACCTATAATTGCCTTAGGAAAATTAGGAACAACACCTTTACCATGAATTTACACATCACCTTGACATTACTATTATCATTTACCTAGCCATTTGCCTCAATTTGAGAACTTGTTGTGACCTAATCAATTCTCACTGCCTTTTGTGTTGGTGTAATTACTATGACTTGAGGTCAATTTGGGACTATGTAGGTCATGGTTGATTCATGTTGAGATTAGGTTTGTCCCCCTTTTCCATATTCTCTTACCATTTTAAGATCAACCTAAGCCAATGCTCTCACCATTTTGTGAGTGGTATGTTGTCAATATCTAATGAGTTAAGATACCCCAAAAGTTCCAAAAACATTCAAAATTTTCAAAATACAAAAACATTTATCCTAGCTAAGCCTAGTTAGTCATCCTTGATCTACCCTATTGGGGAAAATCCATTATTAGAATGCGTTTTTTTTATTTTACTTTCAAGTTTTTTATGTGTTTGTTTGATTAGTTGTTTGTTTGTTTGATTGTGTATTTGTTTTCTTTTATTATTATGCCTTGACTTAGTTTGTATGTGTTCATTAGGTTATTCCTTGCATATTATTCTTGAGTCTACATACATCAACATTGTCATCATGATTTTTATCATTTGTGCATTGTTTTCAATTATTTATTGGACTAGGAGTAAGTCCTTATGTATATTTTGGCTAAGTTATCATGGTGTTTTATATCATGATGCATACTATCACATGCTATAGTAAAAATTAGCTTAGGAAGTATTACAAGAAATGGAGCCATAGATAATTCTCCTTGGTAACCTTGGAAAAATCCTCCCATCCTCTTTATTTGATTCAACCCATTAACCATTTTGGTTATATTAATGTTAATAAATATGAGCATCTCTACATTAGTAGGTACAATTGAATCATTTCCATTGATCAATTCTTATTCTTATATTAATCTCTTTCATCACTTTTCATACCCTCATATGCTTGGTTATTTGTGGCTTCTTTAGTCACTAGACCATCACATCTACATTTGTTCCTACTCATCTTTAATAAATATGATAGGTTATATTCTTGAGTTATGCTTACCAATCTACCCTACTGGGGCACAATAAAAAATAATTTTTAAATCCCAGTCATCTTAATGATTATAAATGCCTATGGGTAAATCATTATTTTGACTCATTAGCCCTAACTGGGGCATATGCCATTGCCACTATTTATAACTACCTATGGGAAAATTAGTGTCTCAACCTTTGTTATTAATTATAACTACCTTTAGGCAAATCAGTAATTTTTAAATCAATGCATGCAAGAATTTTCTCACTTAGATTGATCTCACCCATGGGTTAATTTCATTCTTTTTCTTCTTATTTTTGAGGGACCATCCATCAATCATATGTGTTAGCCAATCCCTTGAGGGGGCATCATTATAGGCTTCTCAAGCATTGTTTGGAGCTTTTTATTCAATCATTATTTTATTTTTGGCCCATTTAATTATTTGGGAATACTTATTGTGCCTAAAACTTGAAACATCTTCCCAAAAAGTGGCAAACTATAGATACCTAAAATTGGCCACAACTAGCTTCAATTGGACTTCAGACCAATTCCTACCAACCATTGCAAATTAATACTAGGAATCACTGAACATCCCAAATTTTATTTTGCATCATAAATCAAAGCTAAAAATCATGTTGAGACATCCCTAATTAGGTTATTATATTATATTAAAAAAAAAATCTAATGGATTCATCCCTAATCATCTTGCAGCATCACAATAGTTAATTTGGCCTATGGACCTATTAAATGGGGCACATGAACAAAAATCAAATATTGAAAGATCTAAATGGGTAATCAAAATTAATTAATAATATAAATAAAATTAAACACCTAGTTGAATTATTCATGTGTAATTAATGAATAAATAAAAAAGTAAATTCAAAACTATGAAATATCCTAGCTTTTCATGATTACCTTTTACAAGTTGTCAAGCCTTTAGGAAATATCTCAAAATATCTCTTTTTGGAGACCCATGCCTATTCATTGAAAATCATGATAAATTTACACCTTTTAACTCTAATAGGGTTAAATTTAATCACTTAGGTTAGGTTTAAACTCATTCCATGTTTAAACTACAATTTAACTCACCTTGAGTTGGGGTTAGTTTTTAAGCCTATAAATGCAATTCCTTGCCTATTGAATTTTAAGCTATTTTGGTTTAAAGTTATCATGAACAAATGACTTCAAATATCAATTTATATAATGTTATAATGCCAAAATAATGAGCCAATCATAAGCCACATCAAGCCAAAATGGTGCCAAGGAGAGAGGGATGTACACAAACTCCATTGTCAAAGACTCTTTGAGCATAAACTAAGCAAGCCACTCAAAAAAGCATTTAGATCTCTCAATGAAGGTAAGAGATTATGTGTCTTTTGAATTTTAGTTGTTATTTTCATTTTATTTTTTTCATTAATATCACCCCTAATATATAAGCTTGTAAGTGTTAGTGTTAGTGTGTTTCTTTGAATTTTTGTTGCTTAAACTAACACTTGATCTAACCTCCCTTCTTGGATTCTTATGATCACACAAAGAGTAGTGTGTGATTGGAAAAGATGTGGTGTCATGGTAAATATGAAGAGAATTTATACACTCCCAAATAGTATCATAGTAATTGAGAGGTTTGAGGATTGGATTTGAAGACCTAAAACTCTCAAATATAGTCAGAATGTCTTAATAGCACCTACAACCTTAATGCTCAAAAATAATTTTGAGTTCAAGACAATGAGAAATAGATGTAAAAATATATGAAAAGGTAAAATAAACATTTTAAAAAGTGATAATAATCCCTTAATTATGTTTTTATACTTTAGGTGTCATTGTGGAGTTGAAAAGGACAAACTCAAAACCCTCATGCACTCAAACCCCAAATTTACACCTACAATCACTTTTTGAGAAGGCAATTTTGAATAGTATATGTTTGTGAGGGTAGTGTTCTAGAAAATTTGTGAAGGTTTAAAATTCAAACCTATAAAAAATCCATGTATATTTTCATTATATTCGTAATGGAAGTTCTTAACCCAAGCATGCACTCATACTTCTTCAATCACCATTTATAGGTTGTTAGAATGAGGAGGCTAGTTTCAAGCCTATAAGAGGAAGAAAAAACATGTATGAAATAGGTATGAGAGCATATTTTGGATTATAAAATAATTTTAACATATAGATAATGGTATAAATTATTTTAAGGAAGGTTCAAATAATAATTGATTGTCTACAAGCCATCCTAAAACCCTGTCTGCTTAGCCAATCACATACATGTCTACTTAGTCTTGAGAGTTATTTTATTTTATGAAGAGGTCTAAATTTTTGTAGTAGAAATGATTAAAATAATTAAAAAAATAATATTATTATAAATTTATAGTGAAACTATATTATTTCTCAAATCCATCAAGAGACAACCTAGTGTTGACAAACTTTGTTCTAGTCCAAACATGCCCAACTAAATGCATAGAACTATAAGGGTAGTCATGAGAAAGGTGGATAGTTGAAGTGATTTGAGATACTTGAGGACCCTAAATATGTATTAAGGAGTATGTAAATTCATTACATGAAGTCCTATATCTTTGATAGTTAGATAAAAGATAAAACACAGTCAGCTAGGGTATATTGTGTAAGTTGGCTTAAGAACCCTAGGTATCAACTAGTGGTGTGTACAGAGAGTTTGAAGATGTGTAACAAGATAATAATGGGAGAGATTAAATTTGGATGTCATGGAAATATGAGGTAATTATAATATCAAATTCAAACTTAGATCATCACATACATGCCACATCTCTCTCTAGACCTCAAAAACACAACTTACTAGCCAAGGGTCTCCTAAAATTGTTCATATCTTTTTTGAGAATTTGAATGGTGGTAAAGGGAGTTTTGAGTTGTTATATAGTTTCATAAAATTCCATATTTGTGCATTATTTATTGATTTGGTTGATCTTACTATATGAACCATTATTAAGACCCTAAGACACTTTTAGGTTGCCTATGAGAGCTAGAATGGCCCGATTTAGGAGATGGTGTTTATAAACACCCAATATGGATTGAATAAACTTCAAAATAAATTGGATATTATTAATATATACCTTTAATATCATCCCATGCCACTGGTTTGTGCTTGTAAGTACCAAATTATATGGAATAGCCTAAAGAAGTCTATTTTAAGCTACTTGAGAGGTCCTTATAGGGTGTTAGGAGATCAAATTCAACATGGATAATCCTTAGGAGGTAATAAAACTAAATAAAATGTTTATTTTATGTTACACACATGTGGGTATCATGTGGATCCAAAATTTAGTCTTTAGATAGGGAGGTCTAATTGAGACCTACTTAGGAGAGAGAAAGGTAGAAAATGGCAATTTCACTCACTCTCAGGATGTAAAATTTGACATGAAGCTATAGGGACATATTGGGTCATATAATATGCCTTAAATTTCTAAGTATAATCCATAAAAATCTCTACACAAGGAGGTTTACATGATTTTAGGGCTATAAAGAATAAGACAAATTTGGAGCTTTTAGTGTAGAATGAATTCTTGGGGTTAGTTTGAGACCTCAAAATGAATTATTTTTGGTTGAGTATTATTTGAATAGTACATAAATGGAGAGAGGATGATTTGGATAATATTAATTCAAGTTTTGACACTTATAATTAAGATTGGCCTAGTGAGATGAAAGGGTTTCAAGACATCTAAGCACATGAATGATGATTACCACTAAGATGTAAATTGAGAGAGTTTATAAATTTGATAAGAGGTGTCAAAAAATATGGGAATATGTAACTCAATAAGATTCAGTGACTGAAGTGTGCCATTTATCCATTCACAAGCCAAGATAAAGGGTAACTTTAGAAAGCAAGGCAATGTGTCGAGAAAGCATTCTAAATATTACACCACTTGGAGCAATGGAACATATTTAGAGAAGATAAACATGGAATTTATGACCTACTAAGATAGCTTTATAAGCCCTCTATTAATTTTAATTCATGAGCAACTTATGCCCTTCTCTCCCCCTCCCCTATGCCCTTCTCTTCTTTCCTCTCACTTATGCTATATATTCAACCTTAATTGTCTATGTTTGTATCCTCCACTTGGGTATGGTGAATCCCTATCCATTTTTAGCCTTTGATTATTAAATAACAACCTGGTTTTACTTTCTTCATAGACTAGTTTCAATATACATGCTTGATTAATTGATCTTGCTAAGTGATGGGTTTACTTCCTTGACATGATTGTCCTCATTTAGCACTCATTTTCAATTTAGAATCCTTTTTTTAGGTCTCTCTAAGTGTTTAAATGGAGTTTTTAGGGGTTTAGTGAGTTGTATTTTCATTAGTGTCATGTCATGACCTTTTGACTAGTCCTCCTAGCTCAAGTTTGTTTCACAAACCTTTATGAGAAACATTGATGTAGAGAGGTAGATTTGGATTAGTGTCATGTGCAGATTAGTCTCTTGTTTAAAGTGAAATTATAGTTGGTTGGTAGTGATTAGTTCATATTTTGTGCATCACCTCCATTAGAGTAGGTTTTTATCCTTTTTCCTAACAAGTGTTAGAGTAGTGTTTGAGCCTAAGTAATTCATCAAGGGGAGCTATCCCTTTAACCTATAAATTAACTTCTCCAATAGAGTAGCCAAAACCTTGAGTTTTTTCCATGTTACATCAATTTTAGAAGGCTTTAAATACCTTACAAATGGAATAAATTTGATCCATAATAGTTTTGGCATGCTCGGTGGGACTCAAGGTCCAAAGTTGTGGAAGAATTCTTGGTGTTGTTATTCTACCCATTAGCCTTTAGAGGCATTCAACAAAAATCAATGGAGACTTTGAATGAAATTAGCTAGTTATAGTAGCATAGGTACTTATTTTGAAAATTATTTGATAATATCTTATGTTTTCCTTTGACTCATGAAGTTAGGATGGATGGGTATGAAGAGAATTTTTATTTTATACCTGCTTATCAGCCTTATCATGACTTATAACAACCATATATCCATCCTTATCAACCTTGTTATGACCCCAAAAATGTGCCTCAATAACCTTATAAATATTGTTATCCTCCTTATGAATCATATCAGTCCTATGGTCAGCCTACTTTCCCTATGAATGACCATGATGTTGTATATAAGAAGCCTTCTCAAGCTCAAGATGTCCCTAGTTATTCCTCAAATCAATCCATTTAAAGTTTTAAGAAAATTATCTTAGGCCATGAGAGATACATGTTAGACTTTCATACATAAAGAGAATATTGTCAAGATATCCTTGATCACCTAATTAATGACATGAGAGATTCATTGTAGCTATTGAAAGAAGAATGGAAACATATTGAGAGAGAAATTTGGTAAAGCCTCTTAAGTGAAATGTTGGATGTAAGTGGTCTCATTTAAAAAATTTAAGGTATGCTAAGAGTTCATGAAGGACAACATGTCCAATTCTATGAGCACTATGTGTCTTCTTACGCTTCATCTCAACTCTCATATATGCCACCCATTCTTCCCCAAGAGACCTCTCCAAGTGCTCTAAGTCCTTCATGTGTTCTTGAAACCTTCCCTTCTTAGAATTCAATCCAAGAGAGCATTCAAAAGTAGAAGGGGATTGTTGTAGATAAGCCTATTGATTCAATCCAAGATTCCACTTCTCTTTCTCAAGAACACCCTAAGAAGTCTTTTAAGATTAAAATTTATAATTAGGTGGTGAAGTCATGGAGTGGGAAAGGTGAAACAAGTATAGATTGGGAAGTTGAAGTTAAAGAAGAACCTAAGCCTATAAAAATCTCTCTCAACCCTCCTAAAGAGTCCTCTTGTAGCTAATACCAGCCCTCTTATGTCCCTTATCTTCATGAAGTCACTAACCATCTTCAAGAAAAGCTATTATAAGAGATTATAGATAGGAAAATCAAAAAGTTGGACTTGAAGATGAAAGGACATAAAGAGAGCCAAAATCAAGAGGTTGAAGATAAAGAGAGATTTATGCTTAATCAATCCCCATTATCCTCTCCTCAATAACCTTTAGTTGGTCTATCTTAGAAGTCTACCCAAGAATGTATTCAAAACAATAATGAAACACTAATTGAGAAGGTTGAAAATTAGTTTTCAACTATTGAAGATCCTCAAGAAGACCATGAGAAAGATGAGGTGTTTGTTGAATAAAATGTCTCTCCCATTGCCCAATTAAATTTGATATCTCTACAAGAGTTCCTTTAAGAACCCTCCATTCCCAAACCCATCCATGATCCATCCATGATACCTCATACTCCCTTTCCAACTTAGGAAATTTCCCATCACCCTCCCACCACATCCCTTCTTGAAGAGGAATCTATCCTATGGGAGATAGGTGAAGAGGATCAATCTAAAGTTGTAGCTAATGAAGATGACTCAAGTGTCTATGATAAATAATTCACTATTGGTACTCCCCTTAATGAAGACAAACACAAATTAGTCTTCTTGAATGAAGAAAGAGATGTTCTAGATTAGTTTTTAGCTACCCATGAAAATAATGCCAAGATTGCTACATTGTATAATGAAGAGGTTGATCAAGACAAGGAAGATAACGTTTTTTATGGGAATTCCATATTGACTGAGTTTGTTGAGTCTCATGAGTAGGTTCAAAGAGATGTGAAGGACATGTGGCAAACCTATTTACACAAGTTTAAGGAGTATGAAAGTTTTAAGGAGAGATCACCTATAGAAGAGAAAAATCAGATTGTTTATGATGAATGTAAGACTCTTAGTGAGAAAACATGTCTTGAATAACACCACCAAGAGTCTTAAGTCTATGATGGAGAAATATACAATGACTATGACACTCTTGAATATGATTAAGTGATTGAATTTGAAAAATCAATAGAGGTTGAAGTTGTTGCTACCTTCATAGACCAAGATGATATGTGGTATAATTTTAAAGAGATTTGCAATGAGTTTAAAGATCTTCAAGGGCCTATAGCTCCTATTGGTTAGATTGGGGATATTATAGAGGCTACATTACTTCTTGAAGAATAAGGCAAACATATCTAGGGTACTATGTTTAGAGATGCTCCTATGGATCAAGAAGTGGTCATGTTTGAGATAGGCACAAGCATAAAGAGACATCATGAGAAGGATCTTGACCCATAAGAGGAATTCACCTTCATAGGTGATTGGTTTTCAATTTCCATTACTTCATTTAAGAACATGCCAAGAGGAGTGGCATTTAAGAAGAAAATGAAGACAACAAGAGAAAAGATCAAGAAGAAACTTATTTCATGTCATCCTTCATTTCATGGAGAAAGAGATAGTACAAGATTACCCTTTGATCTAGGAGGAAGAATTTGTTTTTAGGTTATTTGTATGTAGTTAGTTTGGTTATGTTATTCTTTTGTTCCCTATGTGATTGATAAAACATGTGTGTCTTGTTATTTGCCTTGTGTATTATTGTCCTTGTTTGTGCGTGTTTTAAGGTCTAATAAGTTTGTTGTGTTATGATCAAGGTTTATTTAGTTTAACATTGAGTGTAAATGACTCCATTGGCCAATGGAAGGACAATGTTACTGGTCCATTTAGCATTGCAGGCATGCTACTCCTATGAATCACTAATTTGTTGACCAAATTTTAACCCCAAATTAAAATTGGTCAACCCTTTTAGGTTGAAACTTTTCATGGGATTATAAAAAATTGTATGTGGTCTTGTCAGGGTCCTAAATAGTCTTCATATGGTCACATTGGTCATTTCTTAGCATTGTGCAAAGTTTGATCTCATGTGTATTTGTTTATTCCTAAGGGTAATTTATGAGGTCCTAATGTTTTCAAACATATTCAAATTCTTGATATAGTTTAAAGTCATTATAAAAGGCTATTGATGTGTATTTAAGGTCACAATATCATGTTTTAACCTTTCACCATGTTATTATATGCTAAAATGACATTTTGGCCACCTTTTGGGCTTAATATGAGGATTTGTACACACATTTTCAAAGGAAAAAACATTCCAAGTTTCATAATGTGCATGAGGTTAGAGGAAGTTAGATAATCAGTTGCATGTTAGAATTAGTTAGTTACCTCAGTTTAGACTCCAAAGAAGCAGTTCAAGACACTTGTATGGCCTTGCAAGATCAATTTTTAGTTGAAACTAGTTTATAAGTGTTCTTTCATCTTCTATAGGTCATATTACAGCCTTGGATAAGTTTTTAGGTGCAAAAGATGCACTAAAATATCTCTCTCCTCCATCACTCCCTTCACAAGCTCATGAAGTTTTTAGATGCATGGTACAGGCCGTACAGGTGGAGTTGGGGGATAATATCTTAGATAGAGTTTGGGACCCCTATGGGATTCTAATTTTTGGTATTTTTCATCAGATTTATATCCTTTACTTTATGAACAATTGCTAAGGAGATAAATTTCTTTTTGAAGACTGAAATCCCTATAGGATGAGTTTTGTGCAACTAAAATATAAGTGTGAGAGTATTGAATGCATGAAAAAAATGGAAAAGGTCCTTAGAGGTCTAAATCACCATCTTACATGTTTACCCACTAGGTTATCATGTGTGAGAGGTATCTTGGCAAGAAAAGCTACTCTTTTGCATGGTGCAAGTGACTATCAATATTATCCATTATTTCAGAGTTTATATAGGGTTCATAGGAATTCAAGTTTTGATTTAACATGTTTATCCCTCTTTACCTTCAGTCAAATTTCTCCAATCACTTGGGTACTGTCCATAACATTCTCTAAGTGTCATTGTGCTCCTAGCTTGAAGACTATGCATATGGATTTACATGTAATAGTGGAGTAATGAGGTTTTATTTTGAATTTCCCAAGGGTGTATAATAGTCTTGGCCTAATGAGTAAGGAAATTAAATATCAATGAAGTGGTTTTCATCCTAATAACTCTATATTACACCTCTTTTAAGTCCAAAGCATAAGGAATGCAGACCTACATGTCTGCATTGTAATAAATTATGTTGAATTGCACAATAAAAATTGAGATAAAAAACCTATGAATGGAGGTAATTATATGATTGTATTTCTGGTTGAAATTAATAAATAATGAAGAAGATATGTACATTCAATTTCAATGCATAAGACCCACTAAATAGACACCTACAACCACACATTGAGAATGTGTAAAAAGTAGTGTGTGCTTGTAAAATATGAGGTGTCATGGGAAATATGAAGAGGTGGTATAGACTCACAAATAGTATAAAAGTAATTAAGAGTCTTGAGGATTTTATTTTAATACCTAGAACCCTTAAATATAGTTAGACTATCATACAATCACCTATAACCCTAACGCTCACAAATAGGTCCAAGTTCAAGACAAGGACCAAAAGTTGTATAATGTTATGAGAAGGGAAATTGAACCTTGTAATAACTGATAATGAGACCTTAATGAGGTTTGGATACTATAGGTGTCATGGTGGATTTGAAAAGTATATACTTAAAAACCCTCATGCACTCAAACCCCAAATCTACACCTATAGTCACCTTTTGAGAAGGTAGTTTTGAATAGTGTATGTTTGTGAGGGTAGGTTCTAGACAATATTTGAAGGTTTTAAGTTACCACCTATAAACAATCCATGTAGATTTTAATTATATTGGCAATGGAATTTCTCAACACAAGAATGCACTCAAACTTCTTCAATCACCATCTATAGGTTGTTAGAGTGAGCAGGTTAGTTTCAAGCCTATAAGAGGAAGACAAAACATGTATGAAAGAGTTATTAGAGACTATTTTGGATTATAAAATAGGTTTTATAGATAAATTAAGGTCTAATTTATCTGAAGGAAGGTTCAAATAAGAATTGATTGTCTATAAACCATCTTAAAACTCTACCTGCTCAGCTAGTCACATATAGGTTTGTTTACTCTTGAGAGGTATTTTATTGTATGAAGAGGTATAAAGGTATATAGGAGGACTGATGGAAAAAATAATTGAATATGATTTTACAATCATATCATAACTCTATTTTATCTCAAACACATCAATATACAATGTAGTGTTGATAAACTTTGTCTTAGGCCAAATAGGTTCAACTAAATGCACATACCTATAAGGGCAGTCATGAGAAAGGTGCATAATTGAAGTGATTTGAGGGATTTGAAGACCTTTAGTATGGATTAAGGAGTATGTAAATACATCCTATGAATTCCTATATCCCTGACAGTGGGAGAAAAGAGAAAACATAGTTAGCTAGGGTATTTGGTGTAAGTTGGCTTGAGAACCCTAGGTATCAACTAGTGGTGTGTATAGAGAGTTTGAAGAAGAGATGTAACAAGAGAATCATAAAAGAGATTAAATTGGATATTTTTGACCTATGGAGTCATTGGTAACTCAAATTCAAACTCAAGACATCATATATATGCTCCTAGACTTGACAAACACATAATCTACTAGCCAAAGGTCTCCTAAACTTGTTCATATCTTTCCTAATAAGATGAATTGTGTAAAAATGAGTTTATAGGTGTTATATAGGTTAATAAAATTTCATATTTGGGAATTATATCTTGATTTGGTAGACCCTACTATATGATCCATTGTTAAGACCCTAAGACACTTTCAAGCTACTTAGGAGAGCTAGAATGACCTGATTAAGGAAATGGTGTTTCTAAAGACCAAATATGGATTGAATGAACTTCCAGATAACCTAGATATTCTTTAAAACTCCCTTGATCATCAACCCATGCCACTATTTTATACTTATAGGTAATGAATTATATGGAATAGGCTTAAAATGTTATTTTAATCTACTTAAGAGGACCATATAGGGTGTTAGGAGATCAAATTCAACATGGATGATACTCAAGAGGTCCTAAAACTAAATAACATGTTTATTTAAGGTTACACACATGTGGGTAGCTTTTGGAGCCAAAATTTAGTATCTAGGGAGGGAGGTCTAATTAAGACCTAGTTAGGACAGAGAAAGGCATAAAAATGGCACTTTCACTCACTTTTAGGACCTAATATTTGACATGAAGTTGTAAAGTCATATTGGGTCATATAATATTCCTTAAATTTATTAGTAACATCCATATAAATCTATATACAAGGAGGTTTGCATTATTTTAGGGCTATAAGGAATAAGGCCACTTTGGAGCTTTTGGTGTAGAAAAAATTCTTGGGGTTAGTTTGAGACCTCAAAATGAAAATTTTTAGGTCTATTATGATGTTAATATACCATCAATAGAGAGAGGATGATTTGGATAATATGAATTCAATTTTTGACACTTGTAAGAAAGATTGCCCTAATGAGATGAAGGGTTTTCTAGACACCTTAATCATATAAATGATGATTGCTACTGAGATGTTAATTGAGGGAGTGTCTAAAATTATTTATAGGTTTCAAACAATAGGGGAATATGTAACTCAATAAAATTTGATTCCTGAAGCGTGCCATTTGTCCATTCACAATCCAAGACAAAAAGCAGCTTTAGAAAGCAAGACAATGTGTCAAGGAAGCATTCTAATTCCTACACCACTTAGAGCAAGGGAGAATATTAAGAGGATATATAGATGGTATTTAGGACCTATTGATAAAATTTCATATCCTCTCTCTCTCTCTCTCTCTCTCTCTCTCTCTCTCTCTCTCTCTCTCTCTCTCTCTCTCTCTCTCTCTCTCTCCTCTCTCTCTCTCTCTCTCTCTCTCTCTCTCTCTCATCTTCCTCTCTCTCACTTGTGTTATATATTCTACCTTAATTATATATGTTTATATCCTCCACCTAGGTATGGTAAATACTTTCCCATTTTTATCCTTTGATAAATAAATAACAACCTATTTTACCTTCTCCATGGATTGGTTTCAATATGCATGCTTGATTAGTTGATCTTACTAAGTTATAGGTTTACTTCCTTGGCTGATTTTCCTTTTTTAACATTCATGTTTAGTTTGGAATACTTTTTCCAGGTCTTTTAAGTGTTAAAATGGAGTGTGTAGGGGTTTAATGAATTATATTTTCATTAGTGTCATGTCATGACCTCTTGACTAGTCCTCTTAGCTCAAGCATGTTTCACAAACCTTCATGAGAAACATTGATATAAAGAGTCAGATTTAGATTAGTGTCATGTGAAGGTTAGTCTCTTATTTTAACTTCAATTATAATTGGTTGGTAGATACCAGTTCATATTTTTTGCATCACCTCCATTAGAGTAGGTTTCTCTCCCTTTTCCCAGAAAGCATTGGAGTAGTATTTGAGCCTAAGTGATTCATCAAGGGGATATAGCCCTTTAACCTAGAGATTCACCTCTATAATAGGGTACCAAAAACCTTGAGTTATTTCCATGTTACATAAAATTTGGAAGGCTTGAACTACATTCCAA